>CM035417.1:48110685-48150685 GCA_020310875.1 Ceratopteris richardii | reverse complement strand
AATACTTGTCCTCGAGTTTAGTGTCCGCTATATAATCATCCAATGAGTATGTTCTTCATTAAGGCCTATGTGTTCATCTCTTCAGCAATCTTCGCTCCATTGATCTCATGGTTAAGTCCATCTTCTCAACAACGTCATCAGCTTCTCCACCTTAAGCTCTAATTCTCTAACTTAAAACTCCATATAAATTTATCATCACAATTGTTCCCTTCGGTTGCAATAGAATCAACCTATCCTACCAAGAATAGTTAGTCTGTAACAAGAGGGTGGTGTTATAGTTCAATTGGAATGAGTTGATTTCATGATTTGCAAAGATAATGGCCTAATCAGGAATGCAATAGGTCTTTAATGTACAAAGTTGGAAAGTGGTGCAGAGCATTCGTCACATAAGCTCTAGGGAAAACTTGTTTCATGCAAGATTGATGCAAGGACAAACAGCAATTATTTTTTTCTTGTAAAAACCAAGAATTCATTACAGTTCACTATTCTGCTTTAGAGTCCTTGGAGTATCTTAACAAAAATATTTCTTAGATACATTAGAGGATCGATGTTGACAGTCATATGCATCAAGAAGTAGAATAAATGAATCATTGGAATGGTAGAGTACAGTACACCACAAATGAGCATAGGAATTGGCATCTGATCCTCTATTAACCAAAAAACATGTCAGACTATGTTAGAAGAGTTGATAATAATTGATATTCATGTTTAGAATTCCAAAACACCAGCATCAACTATCAAAAAAGTTTAAAAGCAACTTTGATATATGCACCAAAGATAGCCTTCAAATATAAATATATGTTGTACTTCAAAGTTCAGAGAATAGCCAGACTCACAAATAGCAACACTTCTCTTCATCTTTAGCATTCTTCAATTCCAATGTTCATATGTAAGAATCTTCAATCCTCAACATATCTCCTTTTGGTGTATATACTAAGTGCCACGATCATTTCATCAATAGATAGTGCATCCTCCATGATCATATCGATGGCAGGAGTTGAATTAATGATTGCAGATAGAATCAGTTTCATGGAGGTTCTGCCAAGGCCTACTCCCCCGGGATTTAACTTTGAAAATGCAACTGTACGAGAAAGGGCATAGTACTCATGGGACCTCCCTTATCCCACAAGAACAGGGGTTTTACATAGCTGGATTGAACGGCGGTCACAACTACCACGGGGCAGAAAAGAGATGTCACGGATCATCTATTGATCGCGAAAAGCACTTGTTGCTATTTTGAAGAAAAGCCGCATCTGTGTTTCCATGGAGGAATCATTGTTAGAGTTATCAGTATGTATTGTTTTTTTTTTCATCCAGCCGTCGCTATCAATATTGGTTTATTGCTTTAACAAAGATTTGCCTTATATGAAAAGTCAAGGATTGATGCGATCTCTTCCCATAGGTTCATCAAAGTTATTCCTCCCCTTTTTTTTGGAAACATTACATCAATTGAAATTCCCCTAGTGGCCCTTTGAAGATGCATCCTTTTTCGACATCGGTGACCAGTTATTTTATGAATAACATTAGCACATGGAATTTTGTTAACTGACTAATTACTCCATGATCTTGATCAATAGTCCCAAACAAATTCTTTGGTTGCCACCTTCTTTCCTTGGCGAATTTCATTGTTAGAATCATCTTCATGGGATTTCAAGATCCACAAATCAAATCGATCTTCAAACATAGCGGTCACAGATTGGAAGTTATCATTCAACCATGAATTCCGTTGATGGACAATGCTCTCTACATTGTCGAAGTTAAGGACATATATTAAGGAACATATGAAAAATTGAAGATTGGTTCCACTGGAAGGGTGTGTTGGGTGTGTGTAGAAGTGCGAGAGACACACGAGAAGCACACACAAGGAGCACAAATGCAGCAAGACACACAGAGAAGACGATGGCTGGAATAGCTCTCTCTATTGACGATGAACTGAACTGAAGTAAGAGCTGAATAATATCCCTAAGTACAAAGTACCACCACATATGAGAGTATCAAGTATGTGGTAACATGGGGAAAAAACCTCTAGCCAACACTAGAGTAAAAAGTGCCCATGTCTAGGGAAAAGGTTCACATCAAAGCTACTCGAGGAACACATAAGTGTAACAAACCCCCCTGGAGGTAATGATGTGAACACATACAGGGAGTGACAGATCAGCCCCCAGAAGGTAATAAGCCTAAAGCTTTGCGAAAAGCTTCAAACTTTTCTTGTGGAAGAGCTTTGTTGAATATGTCTGCCACATTATCTTGTGTAGGCACATATACCAAATCAATATCTCCTGCATGAAGGCGCTCTCTCACATAGTGATAATGCACCTCAATATGTTTGGTCTGTGCATGAAACACTAGGTTTCGTGCAATAGCCAAAGCACTCTGACTATCAGTGAGAATATGCGTAGCAACATCAATCTCCATGCAAAGATCCATCAATAGCTATAACACTCCACTATACCTGTGAAAACTGCCCTGTACTCAGCTTCACAACTTGATGTCGCCAATGTAGGTTGCTTCTTACTCAACCAAGATATGCATGAGTCTCCAAGGAAAAAGCAATTATCACTAGTGGACACGCGAGTATCATAACAACCAGCCCAATCACTATTTGTAAAATCATGCAAGCATGGCTGAATATCTCTGCCATAAAAGAGACGTAAGCTCAAAGTGCCTCGAAGATACATAAACACACGTTTCACTGCTTGCCAATGCTTAGTGCCAGGGCTATGCATGAATCGACTCAAGTGGGAAACTGCATACTGGATATCCAACCTTGTGTTGCATGCATATATAAGACATCCAACAGCTTGTTGATAAAGAGAAGTGTCAAATGCATTAATGGAATCCTCAACTGAGAACCTGAATCCTGTCTCAACTGGTGTGGAAACTGGCTTGCAATCCTCAAATTCAAAACTTTGAAGTAGTTTTTCAACATACTTTGCTTGATGCATAACAATTCCCCCCTCGTAGAAGCAAGAATTATGTTTTAACATAGATATGAGTCCTGCATCTATATGCCCATATTTATACAAGTTTACTTTCTGCTTTTGAATTGAATTTCAATATCCTTTTGTTCAATCATATCGCAACTCAATTTATAAAGTTTTGAAACACAAAATTCAAATAGTTGTTTTCCTACTTTGGCCAAATAGTTTTACTTCATAATTTGACAAATGCATGATCCAGATTTTATAATTTTAGTAATCCATAAATGCAAATGATGTGCATAATATAAAAATAAGAAATATATATCATGGAAAATATTACCTGAAATTTAGCTTCGGCTTCAATCTTCAAACTCCAAATCAAATCAACTTCAAATCATCTACCAAATTCATCTTCAATTTTCTGCTAGAAAATCGTCAAAATTTAGAACCAAAACTCTTAAAGAAAATAGTTAAAATAAGCTTGGGAAAAACTTAAAAAATTAAAGAACGCAATGGACTATACATACCTCCAATCTATCTTCATGAACATCTTAAACTTCAAATATGATAGAGAAAGAATGTAAAGATGAACACCAACCATATAAGCCATGCAAACAAAGAATTATCATAAATTATATCACTCTATGATAATATTTCTTTATAGTCAAAAAAGCATTCAACATTAATGAACTCTCTAGGCACCTCATTATTTTCAACATATTCATTCTCATCATCACCCATTTGTGGACCATATTCATACCTATCAAAATTTTCATTTTCATTCTGAAAACTTCCATATCGCTGAGTATTGATATATCTTTCAAAAGAACTTATTTCTTCATTCCCTATTTGTGGAATATCAAAACTTTTATTTCCATATGGTTGTGCATTTTTATATCTCTCATAAGCATTTATTTCTTCATTCACTTCCCCTAAATCATCGTATTCCGTGCTTATATGGATAGAGGAAGATAAATCAAATAATGCAAACTCATTAACCTCATCACAATATTTATTATTCATTTCATTAGATAATGCTTTCCAACAATCTTGAACAAGAAATTGATCAATTTCATTTATTTCAACATTATTCGATGGAGAGAAAAGTAATTTAACGGTTTCTTGCATTACATTTGAATTATCATTTTGGTTGACAACTTGATTTGAACAAGCAAAGATGTTCTCAATACCAATATTTAAATATTCATCCCATGCATCATCTTTTTCATTCTTTGTCTTTTGATCTCAGACCTGTTAATTAAATCCAAGCAATCAAAATGTAAAACATTGTCAAATTTCATATAATCTTCTTTTTCAAGTGTTTGAAATGGAATGAGTTCTTTAGATTCATTAGTCTCTTCATTAAGAATATATATAAGGGTCTCACCTCCCCTTTTTCATATAGAGGAATAGTGGGACTTTAAGAATTAAGGGTTGAACTCTCCTCCCACTCTATATACTTGTTATCAAAAGTTTTAAATTCTTCATTTGGTTTTGATTTCATCTACTGATGTAGATTCGTACTTGACTTTATTGACATCATTATCCTCCTCACTTTTATTATCATATTTTTGTTCATTAATATCATAATTGTGAATAGATTTTTGTTCCTCTAATTCATAGTCTTCCTCTAATCCATATTCTTCCTCATAATAGTCATTACATGCCATAGAGTCTTTTTTAATGTTGGTCAATAATTTGTTGTTTTAAGTTTTGAAAACAACTTGCAAAATCATGGATTTGTGTTAAAAAGCACTCCTTGTTTCTCTAGATTGAGCAATTTTAGAATCACTATCTACACACTCTAATTTGACTGACAAGACCCTTTCTTTGATTCAGAAAGATTCTCATAAAGTTTTTTCATCCCTCCTTTTCCCCAATTAATAGCTAAAGGAAGATGTGTCCTATAATCACACAACTGCTTATCAATATCAATGACAAGTCTTTGTTCCATAGCTTTCTTTAAAGCTTCACAAGTATAGGTGATATGATCAGTGGAATCATACCAAACACATTTCTTAATGTTGGGATTTCAACGCTCATTAAAATTTCTTTCATAGGTTGGTTGAGGAATAGGTGGTGGTACTATTGGAGGAGTAGAGCATGAAATAGGCTGATGAAATTCAGTAGGTTGAGTTTGTGCATATACTACATTTTATAAGGCAGACACTTCCTTTGATATATTTGCATGCATTTGCATCATATTATCTAATTTATCAATAAGGTTTCAAATTGCAAATCAGTTGGTAACTTTGATGTAGATGTTGCTTGCTCAACCTCTGCAGCTATATGAGTCTCTCAAGGTTCATGAGTAGAGGGAAAATTAGGAGATAGACTAGGCACTGATTCAGAAAGAAGATATTGGCATTGCTTCATATGTGCAACTGCCTCAACCACTCCCTTAACAATAGCCCAATTATCAGTAAGCCCATATCACTTATATGGCTCCTTGAGTCTTCTTTCAACCTCAATTCTTACATCCAGAGTCAAAATCTTAAGAAATTATAATAGTATATCTGGAGTAAGCACTACCCTATCATTCTCTCCTAACAGTGAAAAATGTTTTATAAATTCTCCATGAAGTTGGGTAACTAAAACTTGAGGCTTTGGGGTGTTAATCCACTTCATAAAACCCTCTTTGTTGTGCTGATTAAAGTCTTCTAAATGGAACTCTTTATGCAACTACTTCCTAAATTCCTCCCATTCAAGTTTATCATGTGGTTCAACCACAACCATAATTGTTCCTATTGCAAGCCTACCTAGGTACATTATCCACTTAGATTCTGATAATCCATGTAGCTTAGCTAAGTCTTCAAATGTATCTAGATAGTTTGTAACATTTACCCCTGTAAACTTGCCTTTATCTCTTAATAAGGTCTCCACAACCTTTTGTCCCTGGGTTTCATTCATCATACTTTTGAATAATTCATCCATTTTTTCTTCTTGATGTGATTTAAATTGAACAATTTTAATAATATCTTGTACTTCTTGCTTGGCCTTCTCTTTATGTTTTACTTCTAAATCTACAAGCCCATTGGTGTCCAATTTTGTTGATTTATAGTGTCCTAAAGATATGCAATTAAACCAAAAAGTTTGAGAATATGAAGAAACCTTACCGATCAAGGCTCGAAGAAGAGGTTCAATAAATGTGATACATTGTTTTTCAAATTTTTTCAAAATCCTAAATACAACAATTGCTAAGAATATGATGTATGTGCAATGGTTGTTGATTCAATAGTTGATGGAATGGGTATGATGAGGATCACCCACTTTCCAATCTCCATGGAGGTGATCAAATCAAGATGATCAGCCCTCGACACCTAGGAGATTGCACAAGGTTTAGGAAAAAGCTACCGCTCCTAAGGAGGAAGAAGCAACCATGACAATTTGCAATTATCATTTATGCATATGCAAAAAAATATAAATCATGTACTTGAGTTGAATGCCATTTCTTCACATCGGGTTCACAAATGTCAAGACAATGGGAGTGCTTTGTTGGTGGATCAAGTCAAGTGCCAAGTTCAATGGCTCACATAGGGTGACTTTTGCAACTCAGGTAATACTCATCCTCCAATTCAGTGTCTGTTGTATAATCATCCAATGAGTATGTTCTTCATTAAGGCCTATGCATTCATCTCTTCACTAGTCTTCGCTCAATTGATCTCATGGTTAAGTCCATCTTCTCAACAACGTCATCAGCTTCTCCATGTTAAGCTCTAATTCTCTAACTTAAAACTTCATATAAATCTCTCATCAGACTTGTTGCCTTTGGTTGCAATAGAACCAACCTATGCTACCAAGAATAGTTAGTCTGTAACAAGAGGGTGGTACTATAGTTCAACTGGAATGAGTTGCGCTCACGATGTGCAACGATAATGACCTAATCAGGAATGCAATAGGTCTTTAATGTACAAAGTTGGAAAGCAGTGCAGAGCATTCGTCACATAAGTTCTCGAGAAAACTCGTTTCTTGCAAGATTGATGCAAGGACAAACAACAATGCTTTTTTCTCATAAAACCAACAATTCATTACAACTCTCTATTTTGCTTCAGAGTCATTGGAATATCTTAATAGAAAAATTGCTTGGATACATTAGAGGATTGATGTTGACAATCATGTGCATCAACAAGTAGAATAAATGAATCACTTGAAAGCTAGAGTATAGTACAACACACATGAGCATAAGAATTGGCATTCAATCCTCTATTAACCAAAAAACATGTTAGACTATGTCAGAAGCACCGATAATCATCGATATTCATGTTTATGATTCCAAAACACCAGCATCAATTGTCGAAAAAGTTTAAAAGAAACTTTGATATATGCGCCAATATAGATGGCAGGAGTTGAATTAATGATTGTAGATAGAATTAGTTTCATGGGGTTATAAGAATCGTAGAGCAATAGTGGAAGTTGAATGGAAACGGATGTTGTCCATCAGTCGGTTCAGATATGGCATAGTATGGTGAATGAGAGCATCGTCAATCGGATTAAAATCATCAGGTTATATAATCAGAGCACATATCAGATATTGTTGGATAATGAAAACTTTCGCCCCCTCCATCATGAGCTAAGTCCTCTTTTTATAGGTTGAATTCTCTAAGTTTAGAGATGCCACAAATCATCTACTGATTGGGAAAAGCACTTGTGGCTATTTTGAAGAAAAGTGGCATCCATGTTTCCTTGCAGGAATCATTGTCAGAGTTATCAGTATGTATCATCCCCCCCATCCAGCCATTGCTATCAATATTGGTTTATTCCTTTAACAAAGATCTTCCTTATATGAAAATTCAAGGATTGACATGATCTCTTTCCATAGGTTCATCAAAGTTATTCCTCCCTTTTTTTCGAAACATTACAGCAATTGAAATTCCTCCAGTAGCCCTTCGAAGGTGCATTCTTTCTTGACATCGGTGACCAGTTATTCTATGAATAACATCAGCGCATGGAATCTTGCTAACTAACTTTAATTATTCCATGATCTTGATAAATAGTCCTAAACGAATTCTCTGGTTGCCACCTTCTTTCTTTGGAAAATTTCATCATTAGAATCATCTTCATGGGATTTCAAGATCCACAAATCAAATCGATCCTCAAACATAGCAGTCACAGATTGGAAGTTATCATTCAACCATGAATTCCATTGATGGACAATGCTCTCTACATTGTCCAAGTTAAGGACATAGATTAAGGACCATATGAAAAATTGGAGATCGGTTCCACTCGAAGGGTGTTCAATTTCTTTGCTTGGCAAATACTTTGGCCTTGTTGATAAACAAAGAGAAGATCTCTCCAACAACATCATCGTGTTCATCTTTGGATGGTGGAAAAACTTCAGCTTTGAAAGAATCACGGGCCTCTTTAAACATACTCTTAATCTTCTTATTGATCGGCTTCAAAAGTCTCTGTACTTTGTTTGGTTGGAGAGTAACAAAGCCATCTAGATTCACACCAGAAGTGGAGGCTTGTGACAAGATGGACTGGCTCTGAGCTTCTACGAGCTGCAGATCCAACTCCTCATGTAAATAAAAATCCTACTAGGCCAGGTGTTTTCTGTGTTGAGCCTCAGCCCAAGCATTCTGTACGGCCTGATCTTTCAGTGAATTCTCTTTAGCCATCGACTTGTAGTGCTAAAAGTTGTTGTTGTGCTGCCAAAATTTGTTGATCTTGATGGGCAGCCTTGGCAGACAACTACTCGTTTGTCTCTTGGAGGGTTGTCACCATCTGCTAAAGTAGGTCGTAGCTAAATAGTTATATTCATACTTTTAGCTACACCATTTTGTACTAGGGTATAAGGAGTTGTATACTCTCTATGAATTCCTCTAGACTGACAGAAAAGGTTGAATTCATGTGAGGTATACTCGCCCCCATTATCTGAATGTAAAGCCTTAAGCTTAGTTCCTTTTTCAATCTCAACTGAAGCAAGCCATTTTTTGAAAGTAGGGTTTGCTTTGATAGGATATACCTAGACTTTTCTAGTAGCATCATCTATGAAAGTGATAAAATAAAAAATTGCCTCCCAATGAGGGTTCTTTGGTTGGTCCCCATACATCGGTGTCAATGAGGTCCAACGGAGATCTGCTTGCTTGTGTACTCTTTTTGAATGGAAGCCTTGATTACTTCCCGATTTGACATGCTTCACGCAAGTGTTGCATACTTTCAGAGTGGAAATTTGGAAGACCACTTACCACTCTTCTCATTTTCATATCCTTCAGTTTTTGAAGGTTTCTATGGCCAATCCTCTTGTGCCACAAATCCACCTGAGCTATTTGCTCGATGCCAACTATCAAATAGACTGTATGTGATGAGGGTGGTTTTACCTCCATGGTGAATAGTCTTCCTTCATTCTTTCCTTTAGCTATCAACTTGTAGACTTGCCTTGGGTCTTCCACAAAACATCCTTTGTTGTTGAACTTGACTACATATCCTCTTTCAACCATCTATCCAACTGATACTAAATTTTTTATGATTGTCAATACATGTAACACATCTTTAAGACACTTTGCATTCTGATTTTAATATAAAGGAACATCACCTATGTGTGTGATTGTATGCTCAGTGTCATCCCTTATTCTACTTGGTTGTTCTTTGAGGAACAATCCCTTGCAAAGTGACCTAACTTGCCACAGTTATAGCATTCCTTTGTGTAGTCCCTTCCTTGATATCGACCTCCTCTTCCTCTCCCCCTTGCTCCATAGCTTTGACTTGCTCCATCTTGATCATTGCTTGATCTTCCTCTACCTCTACCTTTTCCATTGTGTGCACCTCTCTTTCCTTTGTCTTTACTTGCATAAAAGACTTGGGCATCATTTCCCTTTGAATGACCTCCATTGAGGTCCATTTCCTCAGTCATCATGAGTGTGACTAATTGCTCAAAATCTGGTAATGAGTCCCTCATGTATACAGAAGTAGTGAATGACCTCCATTTGTCATCATCCCTTAGCCCATTTAGTGTATGAGCTACCAAATCATCATCATCAATGGAGCTACCTATCAATCCTAAGGCATCCACAATTCCTTTTACCTTGAGGATATAATCATTGATGCTGCTATTTGAAGTCTTTCTTAAGTTTTTCAACTCATCGTGAGCTAAATCGTTTGTGCCTTTGTGGAGGTGGATTATAATCTCTCAAAGGCTTCCCACACTTTCATTGATGAGTCTAAGTCTTGGATATGACCAATCATGCTATTACTAATGTGTTGAGATAAGATGAATATGACTCTTCTATCTCTTTCAATTCACTCATCCACTTCCTTTTCTTGTGCTTGAGTGAGTGGCTCTGCATATTGAGGCCTAGGCTCAGCTCCACTAACTAATCCCCATAGTCCCTTTGTTGAGATATCAAGCTCAACATGTGATGATTCAGGATGACATGTACCAGTTTTTTGTTTCTCTGACATGTATAGTGGTCACGCCGGTATATGTCAGGGATACTTCATTGAGCTTTATTAGATTTATCTACCGAGAGTGATGGCACATTTGTTCCTTGCCAGCTCACTCATTCGCGGACATTAGGTTTTTCCTTATGTACTGATCTTTATATATTGCACTGGTTGTATCCTTGTTTTTAGGTCATTCTTGTACATTCCTTTATATGTAATAGAAGAAGAAGAAGATCATTCTTCCTTGCCTCAATCTGTGTGTGTGTGAGATCTCTTCCTTCTCTCATTCCTCGTGACATGGTATCAGAGCCAGCATGGCTGTAGAGAGCTCGTGGAGAAGCGACGATGAAGAGTACACAACAAGGCATGGAGAAAACGTGATTCACAAACGACCTCTGTTTGCTACAAAAATCGGCATGAAGGTAGAAGACCTCAAAATATTTTCAAGAGTTAGCCCTTTAGGGTCACTTGTTTTTGTCAGATCGAAGTTTCAAAGCCATCTCGACCTCCGTTTTGAGCCCGCAAGGTGGGGCCTGCAAAAAAACTAGGTCAGTTTCCAGAATTGTAACTTGCTTTGTGTTAGGCCACACTCATATATTCCATATCCATAATTTCAAGCGATTCCGTGTACTATTGATACATGAAAATTGTGTTTTCTGAGATCAAAATGTCACCTCATAGTGCGACAGTGTTCAAGCAGAAGTGCTGCTTGTAATGTTTTGCAGTGTTGTGAATTGCTGCAGAAATGGCAAACGCAAATGGAATGAGTCAGCTTATGAGCGATAAGCTGGACAAGAACAACTTCCATGCTTGGAGATTCAAAATGGCAAATTTCTTGATGGCAAAAGGCTACTAGAAGTACATCAAAGGAGAGAATGAAAATGCTCCGCAATTACCAGAAAGGAATCAGACTACAGATCAGGTAAGAGCATATGAGGAATGGAATCAAGGAGCATGAAAGGTAATGTATTGGCTATCTGTTAGCATACAACATAGCATGATTGGACACATACAGGATGCCAAGACTCCAAAAGAGACTTGGAACAGTTTGGTCACATTGTATGAGACCAATGCAAAGGCATGGAAATTACAACTCAAGAACGAGCTACATACATTGGAGAAGAAGAGCATGTCGATAAGTGACTACACCTTGAAAATCAAAAGCATATGTGAGTCACTTGCATCTATTGGCCTGAATGTAGATGATGATGATAAGGTGGAAGTGTGTCTTCATGGTTTAGGAGCTGCATATAAGCAATTCAGAACTTCCATACAGACCAGGGAAAATATTCCGAATTTTGTTGATCTGGTATCTATGCTGATTATTGAAGAAAAGAATCTTGGTGAGGATTCAAACTCCCAAGGAAAGCCCAGTTCTGAGTAGGTATTCTACTATGGTAGAGGAAGAGGCAGAGGTAGAGGCTTCATAAGTGGAAGAGGAAACAATAACCAAGACCAAGGTCAACAACAGAATCATGCAGGAGGAAGAGGACAATTTTGAGGCAAGGGGAGCCAAAGAGGTCGCATAAATTTCCAAAGAAAAGATTCAGTTAATGATAGTAAAGGATGCTGGAATTGTGGTAAACCTGGATACTTTGAACGTGATTGCAGGCTAAAGAATCAAAATAACAGAAGGAAGCAAAACAACTACAAGTGCAGATGATTTTCCGAAGTTGTTCATGGTTCAACATCACATGTTCAATACGATGTCTACTGGTATTTCAAAATCGAATGATAATGTCTGGAATGTTGATTCAGGTGCTTCAAATCACATGACGAGTCATGTAGAATGGTTTAGTAGTTTGCAGAAAATGCCAGTTCCTGGATATGTTGAAACAAGTGATGATACATCGCATCCTATTGAGCATACAGGAAACATAGCATTCTCTATGGAGGACGGGAAGGTAAAACATCTTGCTGATGTGCTGCATGTTCCAAATATAACAAAGAATCTAGTTTCTGTTGGACAAATGGTTGACCAAGGATTACAAGTCAGGTTCAATGCTGATGGATTATATGTAGAAGAGTACAAGCAGGATGGACAATTGGTTGCCAAAGGAAACAAAGTGGGCAGGATGTTCACCTTAAATGTGAAGATTCTTGAAATGAATGTAGCCATGCTTGCAAAAGGTGCAGGATTTATTGCTTTCTGCCTACGTGCAGAGGCACACCTCCATTGTTTACAAGTTTACTCAGAGATTACTTAGAGCATATCCATGAAATTCACACTACATTGAATAGTCTCTATAAGCAATCGAATGCAAGTGAAATCACTTGAAATGGATACCAGAAGAAGGATTTACAACCAAAACAAAATGGTGTTGAAAACTAGCTCACTCCTTAGAGAGGCAGCGAGCAATGGCTAACTACAGAGAAGAATAAGCTAACTAACTAAGCAAGGGGGTTGCATATAGCAACTTCCTTCCACTCTATACTAACTCTAGGAGAGTAGAGGTTGTCACTTCTTTTCTTGACTTGATTCATACATATATAAGTTGTCCAAAAATGCTCCTATAATTTTGCGAGAATCACTGAATTCGTCTCTTTATCATTTCTGGTAAGCTATAATTTAGGAAAGTGTTTGAGGCTTCTTGATAGCTGAAATTTGTGATATGGGGCCTTTAATTAATAGGTCCACTTGTCATCTACGCCTCCAAGACTTTAGCTATGATTTAGGCAAATGTTCAGAACTCTTGCATGACTGAATATACCAAACTACCGGACTCTTGGACTACCAGACTACTGAAAAGGCACCATATTGCATGTTCCCTAAGACTTTTAGGCCGCCGAAAACACCAGAAAGTCATCGAAAAAATACCAAAAAGTTACCAAAAAAATATTGTAAAGCCACCAAAATAATACCGAAAAGTCACCAAAAAACCATTAGAATAATATTGAAAAAACACCAGAATAATTTTTTTCTTTGGCCGTCTTCAAGGATTGATTTTTAACAAAGCATTGGCAGGCGGCTAAGCACATCTTTCGCTATTTAAGCGGTACTCAACTACTTGGATTGTTTTATTTCAAGGGGGGATCACTACTGCCAGACTTACATGTTTTTTCTGACTCTGACTAGGCTAGTTTTTATGACACTCTTGTGTCCACTAGTGGTTTTTGCTTCATGCTTGGTAGCTCATGCATATCTTGGTTGAGCAAGACGCAGCCTATTGTAGCCAGTTCTAGTTCTGAGGCTCAGTATAGGGTAGCTTTCATAGCGACTGTTGAGTGTGTGTGGCTCATATGACTTCTGGCTGATTTGGGTGTTGGTCATTCTTCTGCCACCACCATCTTCACTGAGAGTGAGCGCATTGACACTTGCGAGGAACCCTGTGCTCCATGCTTGCACTAAGCACATTGAGGTGCACTATCATTATGTCAAGGAGAGGTCCTCTACTGGAAAGATTAGCTTGGCATATGTTCCCACACAAGAGAACATTCCAGACCTTTTCACAAAGGCTCTGCCTAGGGAGAAGTTTGAAGCTTTCCTCAAATCTTTGGGTTTACTTCCTTTTATGGATTGGTTCCACATAGCTTGGCACTTCCTTATACATGAGTGCTAGCTCCTTGTTCAGCGCATCACTCCCAGGGGGGATTTGTTGATATATTTAGGTAATGATGTGTGTGAACACACTAGGACCACGGAGGCACTTTTTTCCCTCTTTAGAAGGTCTTTTTCCCTTGGCTTGTATATATGTCTATAACCCTAATGGGTCATATATCTTTGTACATTCTAGTGGTAATACATTCAGTATTGTGTATTGTGCTACAAGCTTCTTCTTCTTCCTTGTGTTGATCGTGTGCTTCCATATACCTCAACCTCCAACACAAGTCTCATGGTACCAAGAGACTTTGTAGCATAATTAGAGAACCATTATCTCTATGGTGTCACATGGAAAGAAGCACCATATCTAGCAGCCACATGTGGGAAAGAGAACCATCCATAAGAGCCTCAGTTGGCATAGTTCTATCAAGTGTTAACACATTAGCATCATCATAAATAGCATTAATTTCTTCGATCTTCATAGTCAAAGTAGATGGTGCAGGTAGCTATTTAACATGCCCATCAACATTTTATCCTTTACCTTTAGCATTTTTTAATGCATAACAATATTTTTTCATGTGTCCTTTCTTATGACAATAATGGCATTCAATATCCCTCTTCCTTGATTTACTTCTACTCTTATTACTCTTACTCTACTATAAAACAACATCCTAACAAGCTATGGAGGAAGAAATAAGATATTGAAACATGATGTAAATAGAAAAGAACTTACAAATGATGCGCTATGAGCATTGAGACTCCATGAGGAGAGAATGCAAACTCTTGGAAATGGGCTAGAGTGAATGAGCTTATGAGAAGAGAAGAGAGGCCTTGCTTATATGGGGTTTGGGAGGATTCCCTTGCATGTGGGATAAATGAGTTTGCATGAGAATGAAAGTTAGTTTGGACAAAGGGGTGAAGCATGGAACTCTCAACAAGTCCTTCACAGTAGAGTGTTCAACTAAAATATCTAAACATATGACACCTATGGTTATGATAAGTCTATTTTAGTCCACCTTGTGTCTCACAATGAACGAGTTACCACCCAGACCGAGTACAAAAGAACCACTGAAATAGTATCAGTTTTGTATAATTGCAAACCAAGCTATACGATTTTGGCATGCCTGATGGGACCTAGGGCTTGGTAAGTTATTCATGAGATGTATCTAGTGTGTCTATGAACAAAACTTGTTCACGACCTACATCTCTTAGTCGAGAGCATAGCATCATCATTCGTGACAAGTCTAAAGGCAAACAAAAATTCTTTGAAGAACCAGAGATGGCTCATGGTGACTTAACATCACTTCTTTCATGTATTAACATTAATTTCCCCATCTTTAAGGGAGCTTGACAAAAGACCCTTATGACCATGTAAGGCGTTTTCTTGCATTATGCAAGGGTTGTGGATTGGAAGAGTGTAGTGATGCCTTTATGGCCTTGTTCCCAACAACTTTGGATGGCTGGCTGACAAGTAATTCAGTCAGCTCAAGGAAGACCATTTTATGACATGAGAGGCAATGAAGAATGAATTTTCTTCTGGATTTTGACTAGGACTAAACAAGTGCTATATGAGCTTGAGAATTTGCACTTAAAGAAGGGTGAGTTTTTCTCGAAATTAATGACAAGAACCAAGGTGTTAGTAGTAAAGTTATTAACAACTCTAGTTGATTTCTTGATTAAAAAGTGGCAACGATTTCTAAGTGCTAAGATAGATATAGTAGCAAAGCTCAGGTGGTAAATCGAACAACTGAGGGAGCACGAAACAAAGGCGAGCCTCTAGTGTATGATTTTTCATCAGAAAGGGAACTTGTAGATCGAATGCCCTAACAAAGTGATCTGCCAATTCTATGGCAAGTGGGGACATGAAGCCCATAACTTCTATTATCTAAAGGGGATGGCTGAGCCGCAAACACGTGCATATTGGGAGTGTTCAATGTTGTAGGTGTTTGCAAAATGTTGCATGTTTTCGGTCAGGTTCTGGTATTCTTTTGTCTGATGTTTGGTGTCTTTGGTACCCTTGGCTATCCTAATGGCCAATGGGCCTGAGGTGCATGGTGGCATCGATTAGGGTGACTCTGGCCTTCCCGTCCCTAGGAGCAATGGTACATTCAGTCTAGTTTTTCCCAAGTGTCCATTTTTTCAAGTACTAAGTTAAATTCTAATTTATTCCCACCATGCTTGGCATTGTCCATCACATTAACTACTGTCGGACTTCATGCCACTAACCTTACGTCTCTTGCATCACACTTTTTGGAGTACGAACCTCATATTTCCATATTATTCTCCCATGTGAATGAGATAGTTCAAACTACCAGTCCTGACAATAATGGCACAACAAAGTGGCATAACAAAGGAGGATCTTGAAACTCTGTGGTGGGCAAGGAAGAGCGGCACTATGTAAAGAGTTCTCTACAGCCAAGGATACACATGTAGGGGGATATACAGATAGATATATGCATAGATACATATGCACAGATTTAGTCAAGAGAAGCTAAGGATAGATAGCAATTGAGTGTGGCTAGTTCATGCATAGTTATATGACCAAAACATACTCAATAGGTGCACATAGATATGCGTAACCATAGGCACATGAGGGCATGCACTAGTATGACGAACATAGATGCACGCAGGGTAGAGATTGTAGAGAAGTGCAGTAGAGAAGGCAAAGAGTAGAAGCAATAGATTAGTTGAAGATTCCAAGGTGGGTCTGAGAAGGAAGCTTTGGTGTGGACGTGGAAGATAGTGGTGTCGAGTGGTGATTAGTAAGTGTTGTTTGAGAGGGTCGAAAGCTGAAAGCTCGGCATCTCAAGAAGTGGAGAATGCTTAGAGAAGCATTATTGCTGACAAGGTTGGAGTGTCAACATTGAAAAGAAGAAGGAAGCTGTCAAATCACGACCTTCACCCTTGGGAGTTGCAGTGGTTAAGGCTCTGAGTCGTCTCTGCACTAGGTACAAATTTATTTCTAGGAACTATGTAGTGTCGGGGATAGGTGGGGTGGTGAATTTGTGAAAGGTGAGCATCATGATTAATCGCTCAGATGACCAGGCATCAGGTCCAGTTCACTCGGCCTCCTCTTCTTCTGTAGTAGAACGTATTGCTTCCTCCTCATTCGGTGACTAAGGCTGCAAGATTCATGCAGAGGTGTGGGGAAAGATTAGAAGATTTGTAGAAGCCTACACTTGAAGAGCCTCTGGGCGAGAAGAAGATATTTATCTATGACATCACATCTATCTCATGGTTAAACAATTGTATCTTTCCCTTATATTCTATGTTCGAGAGGCATTTTGTGAAGTTGTAAGCATCTTTAGATGGGTTGGTACTGATGTATAATGCATTCAACAGTAATACAACAAATTTGCATTTCCTTCACTCTACTCTTGTACCAAATTATATAATTTCTGTTTGATTTAGAGTAATTCCTTCGTGGTAAAGCACCCGACTACAATATCTGAACATGCGATGCCTATACTTGTGATGAGTCTGTTTTGGTCCACCTTGTGTCTCGCAATGAACGAGTTATCGTAGTTGGCCGAGTACGAAAATACCAACAAAACAATCTCAACTCTATATAATTGCAGACCGAACTATACAAAAAGATTGGATGGTTATTATATCCTGATGTGTTTTTGAATCCATTGACAAGATGAATAGAAAGTACAAAGAACATGAAGACTATTAATAACAAAATATGGTTTTTGCATTATTATGCAAAAAAAGAAAAACATAGAAGATGATTAAGTCGATACTTATTTGAATACATACAATAGTTATTTTCTCACATGCATGCACATGAATCACATGTAAGCAAGCTAGACACCTCTTTACATATTCATGCATGGTGAAATAGTATATAACATGTATAGGTTTGAAGTGATATCCATGGTAATGAGCCTTTCTACATATATGTAAGGTTTGATCAGCTTCTATACTTTAAATTAGGAGAAAAAGTACGCAAAGAAAATGATGTATCTTATAATCTACCTCTATATTTTCAAATAATAAATTGTGAAATTGCATGTGGATGTTATTAAATTTATGTGATATGCTTGGTGCTCTATTTTTATAAAGTTATCTCTATTTTTATCTCTCGCTTAGAGACAAAGTCAAGGAACTTTCCTAATTAAGCCCATGAAGAATTTGCGCTTGAGTGCATGCAAAAGAGAATTGTATTAAGGAGTACTGAAAGTACAAAGAACATGCATAGTTTCGACAAAACTTGCATTATTCCACAAAGAAAAGTACAAAATACTTAAAATTAAAATGTAGAAAAGATAAAAAAGGATTTGCAAAATATGACAACAACAGGACAAGAGAGATCCAGAAAAGGCTACCAAAATTTCCAAGAGATATATACAAACAATTAAATTTTTCACATGTGTGATCTTGCAACCTTCAATAGAAATCTATGCAAGGTGAATAATGATTGAGCTAATGCCATAAAAATATAGTGGATTCCTTTGTATATCCAAGTCTTAGTGGCCTTTTCCATATCACAAAGGTCATTACTTTCATGTCTACGAGAATGTACAATTTCGTGCCATGAGCTATGGATCCATCAATTCCCTTTGCAAAATTGGTACTCAACAACAACTAAAACACTTCCAATGTTTTAACTAAATATCTTATGATCTAGTATGTCCATCATATGATGTTAAGTTACTAAAAATTATGATCTATCTATAAGATGTTGAGTTAATGAAAAGTAAGCATTTTTGATGGACACAATGATTTTTTCATGACAAAAAATTCTAAGAGACATGAACCTTTTATTATCTATCTACTACAATAATATGTTAATGTCTTTCATCTTCATTTGCATACACATGAAAATGCTACACATATGATTCATTTTCAAGTAGAGTAGAATTAGAGGCTTTGAATGCTATGACAAACGTTTCAATCATGTCAAAAATTTCGGTGAGAATAATGCCCACTAGATTAGGTAAAGCTTCTACATGAAATACCTTTTTTTGGGTAGATTATAACGACTCCTACTACCAGACCTAAGTTCATGAAACATTTGCATGCACACATATCACATGAACTTGCATGCTTCTTTTTCCTTTGATAAGATAGGAAATAGAAACGCACACACTCGTAGTTCTCTCTCTCTCTCTCACACACACACACACACACACACACACATATATATATATATATATATATATATATATATATATATATATATATATATATATATATATATATATATATATATATATATATATATATATATATATATATATATATATATATGATACCCAGACCATCACTTTAAGAGTATTAAGCAGAATTCACTCAATTACAACATGAATTTACATGTTAAAATTAATATTAGATTGCATGTCAATATTGGAAATTGGTAAGAGGGTGCTTTTTTTTTTCAAAAGGAACTTCAATAATAGCCTACTCTTCCAAACTTTAATTTATAGAAAAAACAACTCTACAAGTGAACGAGCATAGCACTCATGAGACCCTTCGAATGTCACAAAATAGAAATTTCTTAAAACTTGTTAGACAACATTACCAATGAAGTTGATAACCCTTTCGTCTCCCTCATGAAGGGCCCATCTACTTTCAATCTTATTGCTCTCGAGGAAAAACACTATGTGATATCTAAAAAGTGGGGGCTTTTTATAGTTGAACTTTTTTTGCCTAAAAAGAAAATAATTTTTTTAATAGAAAATCCTTTTACCTAAAAAGAAAATAAATTTTTGATCGAAGATTCTATAGGAGGGCTGCCAAAGATGACGACACACCTCTCTTTCCAAGATCTTCGAGCAGTGCTTAAATTTGATGCCCGACCTTCGGTATCACCGAAATTTGAGGGATGCCCAAGGGATAAAAGTGGGCATCCTTAAAAGATCATTCAAAAGCATGCTTCCAATGTATGGTATAGAAGTTAGAACATTATCTTGAATTATTACACAAGATGGTTAACTAAGCATGCTTCGGTTGTATGTAAAATATTTTTTCCAATTTTTGTTATAAAAAAAAAGAAGCTTTTTTGTTTTTTAAGGCAGAAACCTTTCAAAAACAGTTCAATTTGCAACTCTTAGCAGCATTTTGATGCCAAAAATGTGTTTAAAAGATATTTTGGGCACTCTTTGATTCAATAGAAATGGGGAGTGTTTGAGAAAGATGTTAGCTTCATAGAACTAGTCATCCATTTTCATCATCTCACACATAGAAAAATCTATAACTTAGATTATAAATCATATCAACATAAATATGGGACATTGGCTTCATTTTCGGCAAATAACAAGCCATGGATTGTGATATTATTCAACAAGCAATTCATAATAAAAAGTAATCCTTTTTAGAATTAAGAATTTCCAATTTTAACCATTTAGAAATTCAATATCTACTCACTACTTGGTCAATGCATGTCATTTACAATTGGAGAGCATGGGCACTAGGCAACCTTGGAAGTTCTTGAACCATTGCACAATAAATAAATAAATGAACCATTGAAAGTTAATATTCTTGATCATAGGTAGGAACCATCAATGTATCCAAAAGCTAAAAATTCGGAGCATAGGAGCATGGGGAGAAACACTCTACAATATATATGGAAAATAGTCATTCTATAATATGAATGACTAGAATGGAAATTATGCAAGTTCTTATTCAACTTAGTAACCTATAGGTGTGGATTAGGAGAGTGGTAAAGACATGGAGAATGAGGCTTCCAAGTGCTACAACAATGAGCTCTCAATTTTCTCACTCAACCTGTGAAGAGGCAAACTCAATTTTGAAATGTTTGGGCCAAATTCGATACTAGAATAGAAATTATTCACTAGAAATGTGCTCTAGAAAATTAAAAAAGAATACCACTAAGGTCTATTTTTGTAAAAATCATCAATACTAAGGGCTCAAAATTTATATAGAAAGAATGACTAGTGTGTCACATGCTGAAATTCAAATCCCACTATCAAGAAGAAAGAACATTGGCACAATGGCTAGAGCTACTCACAACTTTGACATACACATACAATATATATATATATATATATATATATATATATATATATATATATATATATATATATATATATATATATATATATATATATATATATATATATATAGTCGAGGATGCCCGACTTTTGAACATGGGCATCCCTCTGGATGCCCAAACCTAAAAAGTGGGCATCCTTTTGATGCCCAAACGCCCCTTTGATGCCCATTTTGGGCATCAAATTTAGGGTGTGTTCAGATAGAGCGGTAGTGTTTTCTTGGTTTAATTGGAGTTCCACCGTATGTCATTCATATAGAGCAGTGGTGCTATCTCAAAAGCAAAGTTTACCTGTGATATTATTCGGTGAATAACATAAATAACCAATCAGAGTCGCTTGTCAAAACAACACATAGTTGTTCCGAGGGGGAAGCCCGTCTCAATCAGTGGTAGAGTCGGAACACCCTTTCTTTTTTTTCTTCAAATGAAGTGCTGCCATTTGTACAGCGCTCTTGTGCCGTCGGGCTGTGTGAACCCAGCCTTAAGCCTTAAGCACTGTCTTCGAGAGGTCTCTTCTCTTAAAGCATTCCACACTGCTGAAGAACTTCTATGGGATGTTGGAACCTGGCACTCGCATTACGGAGGGTCATTTGTTTTAAAGAAAACAGGCAGGTAATTAACCAAGAAGAAAGTTGTAAGGGAGTCGTCGTGAGGACTGGCAGAGTAGATTTAGGTGACCACGTGTGGGGCAGCCACTGGCTTTCAACCCGACTATAAGAAATCGACAGCGATAAACCTTGTCAGCACACCAACATTTTGCATACGTTCGGGCAGCTCGACTCGAACGAACGGGGGTCGCCATGGTGTCACTGACGGCAAGTCTTGCTGCAGCCGCTGGTGTTGGATTACCTTCATGCTCGCCATCTTCCTCCGCTTCTCCCCTCCCTCCGTCTTCTTTCCAAGGTGAGAAATTGTCATGGGGCCCTTCATCCCTCGTGGGACTCTGCTTGCATTCCTCCAGCCAACGTCGTCATGGTCGATTTTCCTCTGTTGTGGAGGCAAAGGTGAGGGAAATCTTCATGCCGGCGCTCAGTTCGACGATGGTGGAAGGTAAAATTGTTTCTTGGGTAAAAACAGAAGGAGATCGTCTCTCTAAAGGAGATAGCGTGGTTGTTGTGGAGTCGGACAAGGCCGACATGGATGTTGAAACTTTCTATGATGGAATTCTAGCCGCTATCGTGGTGGGGGACGGCGAGGTAGCTCCTGTTGGGGCAGCTATCGGCATCTTAGCTGAGAATGAGGATGAAATTGAGGAGGCCAAAGCAAAGGCTGCAACACTTAATGGTGGACCTGGACATGCGAATGTGGATTCCTCACCAGTAGCTCCTCCTGAGGCTTCTTCTCCAAAGACTGAGCAACCTGCAGTATCTGCACAGCCTGCAGTATCTGCGCAGACTTCGGTTGCTTCAGCACCTTCGGTCTCTGCACCTAGAATTGTTTCGACGCACCCTGCTTCTGAGGGAGGTTCGCGTATTGTCGCTTCTCCATATGCCAAGAAGCTCGCTAAAGAATTAAAGGTAGATCTTGCTACTGTGATCGGATCTGGCCCTTCTGGACGGATTGTGGCTGCAGATGTGGAAGCTGCTGCTAGTAAAACAAGCGTTGCACACGTTTCAGATCAACCTGCGGTGCCTACTTCGCCTCCGCAGGGCCCTGCTGTTTCTACTCCGCCATCCATAACTCCTGGCACATCTGTTCCTTTTTCTACCATGCAAAATGCTGTCGCACGTAATATGGTAGACAGTCTTTCCGTGCCTACTTTCAGGGTTGGCTACACTATCACGACAGATGAACTCGACTCTTTATACAAGAAGGTAACATCCTCTGTTCTTTTCATTTTGTCACTGTGTATCGTTCATCCCACAGGAAGCCATCTTTTCTTTGTCTCTGACGGCACGATTTCATGTATATGCATTGCATGGAGGATTGGAGAAAGTAATTTATGTTTCAGAATTACTGCATGTGCCTTCAAGTTCATCCATTGAGTTAGCCTCTGGCATGTACCTTCAAGCTCATCCATTGAGCTAGCCGCTGGCATGTACTTTCTAGGAAGTTTTTCATGTGATATTCTTTGAGGTTCGTGTCATATCTACAGTCCTTGTCTACATCAGATTTGCGAGTAGATGATCATTTTGGGAGGGGTGTGTGTATAAGTCATTGTAGTTTTGTACGATGATCTATATTTTGGACTGGTTGACCTTGGGACGTTCTTCCATTGGAAACAGATCAAGCCGAAGGGAGTTACAATGACTGCGCTTCTCGCAAAGGCAACAGCTCTAGCACTTGCCCAACATCCAACTTTAAACGCTTCTTGTAAAGATGGAAAAAGTTTTACATTTAATAGTTCAATCAACATCGCTGTGGCAGTAGCTATGGATGGAGGCCTCATAACACCTGTTTTACAAGATGCTGATAAGGTGAGTTTAAATCTCATTCTTGTATTGATCTGACTGTTTTGATCTCCTAATATTGCTTGAAGTGATTCCAATTGTGTCCATCAAATTATTTGTAGATGGATATTTACTCTCTTTCTCGGAGATGGAAAGAGCTAGTCGACAAAGCTCGTGCAAAACAGCTGCAGCCGCATGAGTATTCAACTGGTAATTTCTTTTTGAAGGAACAGGCAGCCTAATGTTGTATCATGACTGAGCAATAGTTGAGTTCTTATGTGTGTTCGGCCTTGATAAGCAGGGACTTTCACTCTGTCTAATCTTGGCATGTTTGGTGTTGACCGCTTTGATGCTATCCTTCCTCCTGGGACGGTAAGATTTTAGTGATGTTTCTCTATATTTCAGTTGTCAATATCTATCTGCTGAATAACTTGATAAATGTCTCGATTTTCAGGGTGCAATTATGGCTGTTGGAGCTTCAGAGCCCACAGTTATTGCAACTTCAGATGGGCTTTTTGGGGTGAAAAATCAAATGCAGGTGAGAAGTCACAACACAACTTTACTTTCTGTTATCTTTAAATTTATGATTGATTGATTCTTTATTTTAGTCTTTAGCCAGTGCATTTGCTAACTTTTGTGTTTCTTTTGTATGTCGTATTCCAGGTTAATGTAACTGCTGATCATAGAATCATATATGGTGCTGAATTAGCAGCATTTTTGCAGACACTTGCAAAGATTATCGAGAACCCCAAAGATCTGACATTTTGAATGTATATAGAGGTTCTTGTAAGTAAACAAATCCTTTCAAGGAAAAGGTCTCAAATCAGGAACTGTTGAGGGCTGAAGTATAATCTGTAGCCACAATTTTTGTATTCTTTTTGAGACTTAGGTAGGACAGGTTCATACTTTGATTCTTCCCTGGAAGGAATATTCCTTTTTATCCCAAAGAATGACAGCAATCTTGTAGGTTTCCTCACTGGAGTTCGGGCAGTTTACGATTTCACTGTTTCATTGTCTTGGATCTGGTTTCTAAACCATTTGGTGAATAAGATATTGTTAACCACCACATATATTCAATCTAATCATCCTTTTCTTGTTGGATGAAACTAGTTTCCAAGCCAGACGAACTGCAATCTATCAATTGTTTGGTGTGATCAGTCAGCTATCATGTTTAAGTCAGATCAAAATAGTGCCTACCCAAGCTTGTCTAGATGAGAACATATAACTAACTAGACAGGAAACATACACTCTGTAATGGTGGTAATAACATCTTTGTTTATAATAGATTTAATCAGTTGGCTTATTACCATGTGAATGGTTCTTGTGTGCTGAACATTGTGAAACTTTGAACAGTTTGCCATCTTCCACGAAGCAAATTATCTGTTGCACATTGCTATTTGTATGAAATGTTAGTTTCCTATACTAAGGATATGGTTCCTTCTTGGGATTTTTGTATCTTGTGGGCAAACACGTGTAATACATATGCTTTTCCTGAGTTGAATAGAAATTCTGAAATGATTTTTTTTTTTGGGAGTGGGGTGTATCAGTCAATCACTAGTAGTTCGCGAGTGTCACTCATGCTAAATTTGATGAACTGCTATATTGGTGACATATTAGAACATATCAGACAGAAATATACAATCTGTAATATTATAACAAATTTACTAAATCATTTTACATGTTACCATGTGAAGGGTTAAAACTTTGAACAGTATGCGATTGTCCAAAAAGTAAATTATCTGTTGCACATTGCTAGTTGTTTGAAATGTTAGTTTCCTATACTAAGGATATAGTTCCCACTTGGGATTTTTGTATGTTGTCGGTGAACACGTGTCTAATACATATGCTTTTCCTTGAATTGAAATTCTGAAATGATTAATGCTTTTCCTTGAATTGAAATTCTGAAATGATTAATGCTTTTCCTTGAATTGAAATTCTGAAATGATTAGAGCTGGGGTGTTCGTATGCCAACTGCAATTCATGGTGGTCCTAGCTCATGACCTTCTAATGCTGTTGCCATTGAATAATGACGTTTGCAGTCCCTTGCACGCTTAATGCACCAAAGCATTAAATCGTTCTCATTAGGAACCTATTTTGTGAAAGAGTCTCACATGATGGACATCTGAGAACTGCTATATTGGCAACACAAGGCTGCACCAGTATCATAAGGCTGCACTGGTAACATAAGGTGCTTTTGAAATGGCTTCTTTTTTCCAGGGTTGTGAAAGAAGAGCATGTGTATGATGAGAATTGAGTCTTGCAGCGAGATGTGTGTGTTGTTGGTAATTGCCTATGCATGTGCGTTTTTTGAGTTGATCTGATTATATTCAAGATTTTCAAAGTGCTGGTGAAATAGCCTGTGATGTGTGTCGCTTTCTTAAGCTGATTGGAATGTTGGGTCTGCCTTAAATGGCAGTTGGGGCACATGGGGCAGTTTTTAGTCGTATAGTTACTCTTGTTCAGTTTTAGTTTTTAAGAGTTAGGTGGAAGGGATAATGATCAGCATCTTTGAAATGATATTGCCATCAACTAAGAATAGCTTCCAGCTAGCACCATGCATTACCCTCCTTTTTGACCCAAGTTTAAAATTAGGTACCTTCGTGTAAAATGTAACTGCCAATTGATTAGTCAAGGTGCTTTTGGAATGAATCTTATTTTTCGTAAAGTGATTAGTTAAGGTGCTTTTGAAACGACTTGTAATTTCCTTAGACACGTCTAGTATGCTATCATAGGCTTGCAGAAGAGGCACGTATTTATGATGATATAGTTTTGGAGGGAAGGACAATTCCAGTATAGGATTACCTGATTCATGCTGATCATAAATTGATTTTGCTATGCGTCCTCTACATTTGATGCTTACGACTGTTTGTTTATTCTTTACATAGATATCTTTATCATTTTGTATGTAATCCACAGAAAATTTCACATTAGCAACAGAGCATCAGACCATCCATGAGTACAACCCACGGTGGCTTAAGTTGATACATAAATTGTTACAAAGTCTTTTCTATCGACTAGCTTAAGCTTGGGTTGTCACTTTGTAACATGTAAACAAGTTGCAGTGTGCAGGAGCTGAGGAGTTGGTACCTTTATCTGTGCTATTTTTTGTCGAACTACGTCTTTTCTCAGCACAGTATCTAGATATTCTATCATGGCCAGAAGTGGCGTTTATTTATTTAGTTTTCTAATGGCTTTTATGTTTAATATCTATAATCTTCATGAGGTTTTCGAGTTGTATCTTGGTTGATAGTGTGATTTTATATAGGTGAAGCACATAGATGTGTGTTAAAATTGTTCCGACTTGTGAGATGCAAGAAATTCGATGGATAATAGATATACATCACTTAGGTTTTTGGGTTGCCTAGCTGGGTGAGTTTGGGAAATTTCACAGTTGAGCTTGTGTGAGTGGAATTGGACACCTCGTGTGAGTAGACTCCAGAAGACTGGGAGACTTGTTGGCTGTGCTTATACATGCACATTGCGGACACCAGTTACCTCAAGACCGCCCCCTAGTTCAGACGCTATATGAGAGATGTTTGGGAGGAGAATCACACTTCATCTCTAGTGGTTTACAACCTTGGTATCAGAGCAAGGCTATGGCCTCCTTGGGAGTTCGTGCTGAAGCGAATGAAAGGGTCCTATAATTTTTGTACATGCCATTTTCTTCTTGAGTAAGAATGGTTTTTATCTCAGTTTTACAGCATATGAATGGAGGCAAATCCCATCCACATAATTAGTTCACACTTCTTTACGCCTCACATAAGATCCATAGGTCCAATAGCCCACGCCCACATGGACATAGTTGGAAAAGGTAGGAGCAGCATCAATATGCGATTTTAATTTTCATATCTTTATTATGTCTATCTGCTCGTTCAACTGGATGTGGGGGGGATGGTAGATAAGATGGCTACCAAGTGGATAATCAAAGCATGGTCCAAATCAAAAATTTCTTGGGTGAAATTGATTCTCAAAAATAATTCTTCTCTTACGTTTGTGGGGCTTCCCAGTTGGAAGGAGCATGATTTGCTTGCTTTACTGTTTTCTCCTTTTTCGGTGACTCCCAGGTGTTTGGACTTAGTTTGCTCCTTGTGGAAGAGTTGGAACAAGATGATGTTAGATATGCTCAATATTACATTCTCAAGTGACCACAAATGATCCATTGTGCTCTAAGGTGTAAGGCCCTCATTATGAGGGGAAGCCATTGTGAGAGCTAGGACATTTGTGGAACCCTAACTTCTAAGTTAGATGAGGTCTATGTGTGACCGTTGATGGTTATAGATGATCTATGTGAGCCTAGCCATCAGGTTAGGTAGAGCATAAACTTTCGGGCCTTTGGGTTGCCATTCAAGGCGAAAATTAAAGCTCTGTGGCATCACGCGGTTTCCCCATAGAATCTTAATGGGGGGAGTGCAAAGGGGGCTTGCCCCCTTTTGGGGGGTTCGGGGGGCCTATCCCCCTAGCTTGTAGGGCCGAGACAGTAGGACTTCTAGTTGTGGAGATAGTCGGATTGTATATTTTGCCGACTATTGTGTATCTTCCTACTGCGTTTATCTATACCGACTTCCCTTGTAAAAGCTATATAAGCATGGCTTGAGCTGTACATAGCATTGTGCACTAGTAAGCCCTTCATCTAGAGTCTGTCTAGATCGCCATCTAAACTCCACATTGGGAGCGCATGGGTGGACAGCACCATCGTTGTAACTGCATTACGCTCAAACAATCTGAGAATTTGAGTTCTCCATCTCTCAGTCTGCATCTATCTTTGTCTTCGTTTTTCTCTCAACTTTGTCTATTCTGCTCTGTTGTTATTTTCTTACACGGTATGAGAACTCAAGAGGCTCTGAGTGGTGCAAAAGCAAAAACACAGAGGTTGCAAATATCTCAATGACAAAAGAGGGAAGATGTCAAGTGATACATCATCATCTACAACTGTGAATCAAGGCGGTTCGTCAACACGAGTAGGTGGAGCACAAATAGGAGTAGCAGTGATGCTGGTCATCTCAACATTGCGGATACGACCACCAGCCTTCACAGAAGGTAAACTTGATGGTACGAACTACACCCTATGGAAGTTTAAAATCACTTCTATCCTTGATTCATATGAGCTTTTGGAGATTGTTCTTGGGATTGATCACGAGCCCCAAGAAACACCTGATCCAAATAATTCTGGTCGAATGATTCCTCTTGATGCAGATCTTCTACATGCTTGGAAATGTAGAAATGCAGATGCACTCTGTGCTCTAGATACAAGTACTTCTAATAGTGTTCTGACTCCTATTCAACATACTACCAAGACATGTGAAGCATGGAACATATTGAGAAATCAATATGAAACTCATAATCAGACATGAATTCAGAACTTGGAGAATCAACTAGCAGTAGAAAGGTTTGCTCATGTGGAGAAAGGTGTTTGTCACTCACATAAAGAATCTACGAGATCAAATGGCGAGAGTACAAAAGTCAAGCGAGGAGCTAGCTCGACATTGTCTTCGAATCTGTCCACCTAAGTTTGATGGTTTGATAATTGCTCTTAATACTCAAATCAGACCTCAACCACTAACTTTTGAAGAATTCAATGCCTTACTCATGGAGGAGGAGCTGCGGCTCAAGGCAAGGAGTGGTGGTAGCAAAGGAGATGCTGCATTCATAGCAAATGCCAAAGGAGGCAAAGCGGACTCTTCAAAAGATGGAGACAAAAAGAAGAACGAAAAAAAGAAGTTCAAGGGAGAGTGTTTCCACTGCAAAAAGAAAGGACACAGAATCCAAGACTGTCGCACCAAGAAGGCCGAGGAGAAGAGTGGTTCTTCAAAAGGTTGCAAGGGTAAGGAGTCTTCCAACACAACAAAAACATAGCTTGAGTTATTTGTTACGATAGAGGTGTGCTCCTCGACTGAAGATTCAGGAACATATGACTCATGGGTGTTGGACAGTGGTGCATCTCATCACATGACGAGTAGAAAAGACCTTTACAGTTCCTTACCTCTAAAGGAACCCATCACAATAAAGGTAGGGAACAAATGCAAGATCTCCTACAGAGGGCGAAGCTACTTAACTCTAATGGCAATATCAAAAAACTTTCAAATGTGTTGTATGTTCCACAAATAAAACGAAATCTACTTTTAGTAGCTTCTATAGCTGATCACGGTCATCAAGTATCTTTTCGTAAGACGGGAGCTAAGATTATGGACAATAACAAAAACATTGTTGGGATTGGCATAAGAAGGAACAACCTGTATGAGTTGTGTGTTCTTACAGGCACTACAAATGTGGGCAAAAGTAAGCTATCGCATGAGAGATTCAGCCATATTGGATACCCTGTACTGAAAGAGATGCATTGCAGGGGTATGGTTGCACACCTACAATCGATTGCAAAAATGAAGGAACCATGTGAAGCATGCATGATGGGAAAGCAATAGAGGAAGGCGTTTCCACATGAAAGCAAGAACAGGGCAAGCTATCCTCTAGAGTTAGTGCATGCTGACTTGTGCGGAAAAATGCCTACACAAGCCTTGGGCGGATCTTCCTACTTCATGTTACTTGTCGACGACTATAGCAGGAAGATGTGGGTGTACTTCCCTTGCGATAAGGCTCAATCTTTTGGTAAGTTAAGGAATGGATTTAGCTTGTTGAAATTGAAACAGGGAAGAAGATGAAGAAATTTAGGACAGTTGGCGGTGGTGAGTTGATATCAACAGAGTTTGAAGATTTCTGCAAGAGTAAGGGAATCAAGCATCAACTCAGTGGCACATAGTCCTCAATAGAACGATGTTGCAGAATGTCGAAATCGAACCATCATGGAGATGGCAAGGCGCATGTTGAAAGGAAAAGGTTTGCCTAATCAATGTTGGGTAGAGGCTATCAACACTGTTGTCTACATCTTGAATCAAAGCGACACCAAGGCACTTGATGGAAAGACTCCACAAGAAGCCTACACTCATAAAAAGCCTTCTGTTTCCCATTTCAAAGTATTTGGAGGCAAATGTTATGTACATGTTCTAGATAGGGAGAGAAACAAGCTTCAACCAAAAAGCATCAAATGTATCTTCTTAGGGTATATCGAAGATAAGAAGACTTATAAGCTTTATGATCCTGAGGCTAAGAAGATCATGGCGAGTCACGATGTGGTGTTTAAGGAGCAGCCATATGCAATGGAGGAGGAAAAGAGAGCTTCCACTATCATCAGGAAAAGGGGAAATCCACTATGAACCTGGCCTAAGAGCTATCCCTTCTACACAAGGGAAGGAAGCATCATCTTAAGATGATGAATCTGAAAGGCACCAACTTGTCGCCACCCAAGTGGAAAAGCCATTTCCACGTTGGGTGAGATAACTCTATGATTCTGCAAACCCCATCCCACAATCACTGGAACAGGTTGCAGATGGTCCAAGGCCATCATAGAGAATAGAGGAATAGAGACGGGAAAGTGCCCATATTGTAAACATGGTCCTGATGGCTGATATCATTGAAGAGGCAAAGGAACCAACCAATGTGGAAGAGGCACTCCACGATTCAAAGTGGAGGGCTGCCATGCAAACAAAATACAACAATATCATGAAGAATGGAACTTGGGAGCTAGTGGATCGACCCCCTAAGTGTAAAGTCATTGGCACCAAGTGGGCTTGGAAGCTAAAATACAAGGCTGATGGTACTCTAGAAAAGTATAAAGCAAGATTTGTTGAACAAGGCTACTCACAAGTTGAAGGCATTGATTTTTGTGAATCATTTGCCCCGACTGCAAGAATGACTTCTATCCGAGTAGTACTAGCTGTGGCTACACATAAGCGTTGGCCACTCTATCACATGGATGTCAAATCAGCGTTCCTGAATGGAGACCTCAAGGAGGAGGTATATGTGTCTCAACCACCAGGGTTTGAGGCTCCCCATTTAGAGAACAAGGTATATAAGCTGAAGAAGGCATTATACGAGCTGAAACATGCCCCTAGAGCATGGTGCCAACAGATAGATAAGTATCTCTTGGATCTAGGTTTCAAAAGGTATGCCTCTGATGCTAACTTGTATGTTCTAAAGAGAGGAGGGAAGGCAATTGTGCTTGTACTCTATGTAGATGGCCTTATGATTACAGGAAATGATGATGCTCTTCTTCAACAAACGAAAGATGCCCTAAGTTCAGAATTTGAAATGATAGACTTGGGCTTAATGCATTATTGCTTAGGCCTTGAAGTTTGGTAGGAACCAGGGAAGATTTTCATCTCTCAACAAAAGTATGCAAAGACAGATATTGAAGGCATTGGACATGGAAGATTGCAAGGAAATTTCTACACCTATGGAGGTCAACACAAAATTATCTATTGAAGATACTTCACCTCCAGTAGATATTGGAAGATACAAGAAACTAGTTGGAAGGCTCATCTACTTGTGCAATAGCAGACCAGATATCTCTTATGTTGTTGGAGTGGTAAGCAGGTTCTTTAATAAGCCTTGCCAAACTCATTGGAAGGCAAGCATGCAAATAATCAGGTATGTGAAAGGAACCATTGATTATGGTATTTTTTATGAAGAAGGATCATCTCTGGTGGGATACTGTGACTCAGATTGGGCGGGAGATATTGATACCAGAAAATTAGTTTCTAGGTATTGCTTTTCTTTAGGATCAGGGATCTTCTCTTGGATCAGTAAGAAGCAACCGACTGTAGCATTATCTTCTACTGAAGCTAAGTACAAAGCTGCATGTGTTGCAGCATGCGAAGCAATATGGTTGAGGAGGATCCTATGGCACATAGGAGTACAAGGGAGGAGGCTACAAAGTTGAAGTGTGAAAACCAAAGTTGCATGGCCATTGCCAAGAATCATGTGTTCCATGCCCGTACCAAGCACATAGAAATTCAGTATCACTATGTGCATGAGTTGATTGAGGACAGGGTCATGGAGATAAGCTATTGTACAATTGAGAAAATGGAGCAGACATCTTCACCAAGGCTCTTGGGAGAGAGCAACTTCTTCGACACTTTCCAAAGCTTGGGATTGGACCAAGGAGGTAGTTCACCATAGGGTGGACATTGAGGGGGTTGTGTTAGATATGCTCAATACTCCACCCTCAAGTGACCACAAATGATCCATGGTGCTCTGCTGTGAGGCCCCCATTATGAGGAGAAGCCATTGTGAGAGCCCGAACATTTGTGGAACCTTAACTTCTAAGTTAGATGAGGTCTATGTGTGACCGTTGATGGTTATACATGATCTATGTGAGCCTAGCCATTAGTTAGGTAGGGCATAAACTTCTGGGCCATTGGGTTGTCATTCAAGGTGAAAATAAAGGCCCTGTGGTGTTGTGCAGTTTCCCCATAGAACCTTAATGGGGGGAGTGCAGAGGGGGGCTTGCCCCCTTCTGTGGGGTTTGGGGTCCTATCCCCGGGCTTGTAGGGCCAAGATAGTAGGACTTCTGGTCGTGGAGATATTGTCAGATTTTATATTTTACCGACTTGTGTGTATCTCCCAACTGCATTTATCTATACCGACTCCCCTTGTAAAAGCTATATAAGCATGGCCTAGGTTGAGTTGTACATAGCATTGCGCACTAGTAAGCCCTTCATCTAGAGTTTGTCTAGATCACCATCTAAGCTCCACATTGGGAGCAGACGGAAGGAAAACACCATTCTTGTAACTTCATTATGCTCGGCAATATGAGAATTTGAGTTCTCTATCTCTCAATCTGCATCTATCTTTGTCTATGTTTTTCTCTCAACTCTGTCTACTGTTCTATTTTTTTGTGCTCTTATTTTCTTATAGATGAAACTATACATCAAGGTCAATGAGGATTGGAAGTGGGTTGTTGACTTAGTCTTCTCCTCATGGAAGAGTTGGAACAAGATGAAACTATACATCAAGTTCAACGAGGATTGGAAGTGGGTTGCTGGGATTAGACAAAACAATTTTATTTGGTTTCCTATTGGGGGAATCAAAGAAATTGACTCAAGTACCTCCAAAGGACAAAAAAGGTATGGAACAAAGGGTTTCATATGTAGAAACATATATGGAATCAAGAGAGTAGTCAGCAGATTAGATTTGAGGACATAAACCCCGTAATGATTGGTAAAGATAGAGAATCAATTCTTGGGAGAACCCAAAGGCTTGCCTCCTCCTTGGGCATGATCCCTATGGATTGAAGGGTTAAGATGAATCAACGACGACAAATTGCATAAGGACATAAGAATAAAAAGTCAGTTATTATGTGGCAAATTCTTGTCAGGGAATCTAGACCAATGTCAAAGCTAATAAAATTTGGGGGCCCCTCATGTTGTAAGAGATGGATGAATACCTCAAGGAAGTGAGGTGCTATTGCTAAAACCTGCTTTGTACTAGCCCTGCTGCACTTCAGAGTTATAAAGTAGGCCCTTTTAGCTTGCAAATGACATCAAAAAGTACCTATGTACTTTGGAGTTGATGCTTCAAACAATTAATCCAAAACAGACTAGTTCAAGAATAGCTAGTGTTGAAAAAATTGCTATTTTAGTCCATACACCTCTGGCTTTTTTACTTAGAGCTCACAGTATAGTAACAATTGACAAAATTCCTTTTGACGCAATTCAACTAGCTTAGATAGCTAATGATTGCAAGTGGAAACATTTAAGATGATCAACTATGCTCTGAGAAATAACTTTAGCAAATTAAATCTTACCCCCAACTTTTTAGGGAACAACCAGTAGATGACCAGTGAGCACTTCGAAGACCACTTCTCCTAGATGCCTGAACCAAATGGCTTGAAATTTTGAAACTATAAAGTAGACTTCAAGCTGGTTCCAATAAGCCAAAGATTATGTAAAATGGTTGAGTATTCACTGAGATATGACCAGAAGAAATCGACTGTTCTGAGTAGTCATAGCAGAGAAGTAAACAGAGATGTTCAATGAGCTATATGTATTATAGAACATGATGTACAAAGTCATTGGCATTGTAATGATGCTTAATGTTGATGAACTGAGTGAGCTATGGTGTGAGCTACTAAAGCTCTAGAAATGATCAAGGAATGAGCTCTGAATGAGGCACACTAATCGCGAGATTTTACAAGACCTTTTTATATAAATTTCTTCTAAGTTTGAATTTGAATTCAAACTTTGGCTCCAATCAAAAAGTAACTCCATTAATTTTGGAGATATTCCCTCAACTTAAACTCGTAGCTAATATTCTTCCTAACCCCATGAGATATTAGCTTTTACAAGATTCTCCAAGGAGTTAATGTTAATGTTTTACAATGGTAAATGATCAAGAAGTTACAAGCTATCATCAAGTGCTTTCACACAATGTCTTCCATGCTAAGCCAAATGTGTAGGCTTCAACATTTGCACCAACACCTCAGTGGTGTAAGCATTGTCTCCATGGTAGGGGAAACATTGGTCATCTCTTCTTTTCATGTCCTAAGAGTCATTGGGTTTGACAAGCTCTTGCCAGGATTTTGAGCTTACAAATTCAAATCAACTAGAAACAAACATTACTTGGAGAAGCGATAGGTTGCTCTTGTGCCTTATGGAATGCTATCAAGTGGGAAGCATTTTGGAAGATATGGAAAGAAACATGTGAGTCAACTTCAATGATGATCCAAAAGAATGGTTGATCGATAAGTCCCTTGGTGAGATTGGCAGAAGAATATTTAATTGTAAGAAGTCCTCACCCTTTAGACACGATGCAAATGGTCCACCCATGAGGCCAACAAAAAGATCATTAACCTTCTTGGCAACTCCCTCTAAAACTTATTTTTTTTGTCGATTCTTGGCCGATACCACTATTGCACCTTCGAGTAGTCCTACCCGTGCTTTGTGGGATATGGGGATCCCATGAGCACTATGCCGCTCAATTGTACAATTGTTATTTAAAAAAAAAGTTAATTCAAGCAAGGGAGACCAGGCTTCGGTCGAGCTTCCTCTTAGAAGAAAGACATTGATTACGGGATATTAACCCACCTCTTGCTTGTACGTGGGGATATGAGGGATATTATCCCAAACTTGCTTTGTGGGATGTGGGGGATTCCATGTGCACTATGCCCCTCCACTGTACATTAAAAAAAAAAAAAATTAATTCAAGCAAGGGAGCTAGGCATCGGCCGAACTTCCTCTTAAAAAAACATCACTTATGGGATATTAACCCACATTTTGCTTGCACGTGCAATGACCTCTTTCTCCATCTCTACATCTCTCACTAGCATCCATTCAACTTTGAAGTGTTTTATACTTGCCACCGTGACCAACCGAATTTGAATTTTTTTTTTCCTTCCATTTTTCTTCCTAACAACCATGCATTTCTTGAGCAGCGTGAAGCTTTTTGAGGCTTCTCTCTCCACTCCGTTGAAAGGAGCAAAAACTTTTGGACCAATCCAACCATACCTCTATCAGCGCATAGATTAAATGCCCATTTCAAAGTGCTAGAGAATTTTCTCAAAACTCTTATGGAAGGTGTTAAAAAACCTATTTACCAAAGTAAGGAAGATAAACGGACAAAGTCATTCACAAAGTATCTTAGTGCATTTATGCACGGAAGGAGGCTTGAGCTTCCCTTGGAGGAGCATGCACATTGCAAGTTAAAGATGCAAGAGGACAAAGGAGATCTTTGAGGTTCTTTTGGGAGAAGCTTGGATACATCAAATCAAAGACACATGCAGAGTAGGAAATCGAATGGATGTTCTTCACCAAATTTCAAGTCAGGGAAGTAGACATGCATTTTTTTGATTCCTTTCTTCTTTCTTTGCATCATCTTGCATTGAAATAGTACATGCAAATATAGTGTTTGAATGCTTGAACGAAGAAAATAGAGTGATAGCATGAATTACATCCATTTGCCATGGGCTTTCATTAGATCCAAGCTCATAGTTGGAAAGAATGGATAAATAGTTGCAAATCTTTCCTTCAAAGGAAATGTTTTGATATAAAATTGCCTCTCCATGGAAAGAGCATATTCTTTGAATACACATGATTTCTTGGATGGAGATATACCAACTAAACATAAAATATAGCATAGCATGTATCTTTGAAATAGCATAGCATGTATCCTTTTCAAAAAATTCATTGCATCTAGCCTATGAGTAAGATAATTCGCTCATAAGTGCATAAAATTTCATGTTCGTGGAACGATTAGTATGCATGGTCTTTATTTTAGAAAGTATTTAATTGCTCCTGCATACAAAACTATAATTTCTTAGAATGTTTCTTTTAAGTACATGCTTAAATACCTGCCTTGCATGAGCATAGATACATGGATTCTATGCATAGTGAATACCTAGTAGTCATGAATATATTCTATGCATAGTGAGTTAAAGATGAAATAGTGCTCTTGAATAGGAATAGAGAATTTTTCTTTGTAATTGATTAAAAGAACCCATTTCCAATAAAACATTGGGTAAAAGAAAAGAGTAACTTTTCCTCATCCGTCCTCTTCGTGGGTAGCAGGAAGCCTTTTGAGGCCTCTCTTTGCGCTCTATGAAAGGACATAAATTCTTGTATCCACTCCAACCATACCTCTATGAACACATAGATCAAATGCCAACTTTAGAGTGCTAAAGAATTGTTTCAAACCTCTTTTGGAAGGTGTTAAAAAACCTATTTACCAAGGATGAATCCTAATTACGAAAGTAGAAGAGCAGAGTCATTCAAATTAATTTAGTGTGAATTTATGCATGGAAGAGGATTGAGCATCGCTCGGAGCATCATGGACATTGCAAGTTAAATATGCAAGAGGAGACCTTGGAGGTTCTTTTTGGAGAAGCTTGGATTACATCAAACCAAAGATACATTTGAAGAGGAATCAATTGAATGGATGTTCTTCACCAAATTTCAACCCTGGGAAGTAGACATGAACTTTTTTGATTCCTTCTTTCTAAGCATCATCTTATGAATATATTGTTTGAATGCTTGAATGAAGTGTTGAGATATCAAGCTCAACATGTGGTGATCAAGGATGAAACATATCACTTTTTCATTTCTCTGACATGTATAATGGTGATGCTGATATATGTTAGGGAATCTTTAGTGAGATTTACTAGATTCATCAACTTAGAGTGATGGCACACTTGTTTCTTGCCTGCTCACTCATTCATAGACATTGGTTTTTTCCTTATGTATTGTTCTTTATATATTGCACTAGTTGTATTATTGTATTAGGTCATTCTTGTATATTCCTTTTATGTAATAGAAGAAGAAGAAGAAGATCATTCTTCCTTGCCTCAATCTATGTGTGTGCTTCTCTTTGAGTGCAAGAGTATGTGAGTGAGCTCTCTTCCTTATCTCCTTCTTTGTGGCATGGTATCAAAGCCAATGTGGCTGTAGAGAGCTCGTGGAGAAGACCGACAATGAAGAGTATGTGAGAAGGCACGGAGAAAGCGCAATTCACAAATGACCTCAGATTGCTACAAAATTTGGTATAAAGGTAGAAATTTGAGGTCGTTTGTGAATCGTGTTGTCTCCACAACCTCCTCAGATTTTTGTTTTGGAGCCATCTCAACCTTGATGCCAGATCTAGAATTTCAAGTGATTCCGTGTACTATTGATACATGAAAACTGTGTTTTTCTGAGATCATATTGTCATGTCACAATGTGATAGTATTCAAGTAGAGGTATTGCTTCTACTGTTTTTGTAGTGTTGCGAATTGCTGCAAAAATGGCAAGTGCTAATGAAATGAGTCAGCTTATGAGCTATAAGCTAGATAAGAACTTCCATGCTTGGAGATTTAGAATGAAGAATTTTCCGATGGGAAAAGGCTACTAGAAGTACATCGAAGGAGAGAATGAAGATGCTCTGCAATTATGAGAGAGGAATCATACTGTAGACCACTTAAGAGTATATGAAGAATGGAATCAAGGAGCATGAAAGGTAATGTATTGGCTATTTGTTAGCATGCAAGATTGCATGATTGGGCACATACAAGATGCCAAAACATCGAAAGAGGCTTGGAACAATTTGGTCACATTGTATGAGACCAATAGAAAGACACATAAATTGCAACTCAAGAATGAGTTGCATACACTAGAGAAAAAGAGCATGTCGGTAAGTGACTACACCCTGAAAATCGAAAGCATATGTGAGTCACTTGCATCTATTGGTGTGAATGTAGATGATGATGATAAGATGGAAGTGTGCCTTTGTGGTTTAGGAACAACATATAAGTAGTTTAGAAAATCTATTCATACCACAAAAAAATATTCCAAATTTTGCCGATCTAAGTGTCCATGTTGATAATTGAAGAAAAATCTTAGCAAGGACTCAAACTCCCAAGGAAAACCTAGTTCTGAGCAGCTATTCTACTCTAGTAGAGGAAGAGGCAGAGGCTTTGGAAGTGGAAGATGAAAGAGTAACCAAGACCAAGGTCAACATCAAATCATGCAGAAGGTAGAGGATAATTTCAAGGCAGGGGGAGCTTAAGAGACCGCATAAATTTCCAAACAAATGATTCAAGTAATGATAGTAAAGAATGTTGGAATTGTGATGATTATGAGAAGTTGTTCATGGTTCAACATCACATGATGAATACTATGTTTGTTGATGTTTCAAAACGAATGGTAATGTTTGGTATGCTGATTCAGGTGCTTCAAATCACATGACCAGTCATGCAGAATGGTTTAGTGGTTTGCAAAAATTACCAGTTCTTGGATATGTTGAAACAAGCGAAGACACATCACATCCTATCGAGCATACAAGAAACATAGAATTGCCTATGGAGGATGGGAAGGTAAAACATCTTGTTGATGTGATGCATGTTCTAAATATAACAAAGAATCTAGTTTTTGTTGGACAAATGGTTGACCAGGGATTACAAGTTAGGTTCAATGTTGATGGGTTATATGTAGAAGAGTACAAACAAGATGGAATATTGATCACCAAAGGAAACAAAGTGCATAGGATGTCCGTCTTAATGTGAAACTTCTTGAAATGAATGCAACCATGTTTGCAAAAGGTGATTGGACATGCAAATTTCTAGAGGCTGAAATGATGCACTCAAAGGAGCTTGTCAATGGACTAAAAAATTTCAAGGTTGCAGAAATGCAGAAGATATGTACAAACTGTCAATTTGGTAAACAATCAAGGGCATCATTTTCGCATGACAAGCATGCTAGTGAAAATGTGCTAAAACAAAGCACATCGAGCTCCATTATCACTTCATCAGAGAGAAGGTATTAGCAAGTGATATTGATCTTGTTTACGTGTGGACGTATGGGCAACTTGCTGATATTTTCACTAAAGCACTTGGAGCAAAGAAACTGAAGAAGTTTCAGAAGATGCTTCGATTAGAGGACATGACATTGAGCTTGAGGGAGAGTGTTGAGATATCAAGCTCAACATGTGATGATCGAGGATGACACATATCACTTTTTCATTTCTCTGACATGTATAGTGGTCATGCTGGTATATGTCAGGGATACTTTAGTGAACTTTACTAGATTCATCTACCGAGAGTGATGGCTCACTTATTTCTTGCAACTCACTCATTCACGGACATTGGTTTTTTTCCTTATATAGTGTTCTTTATATATTGCACTAGTTGTATTGTTGTATTAGGTCATTCTTGTATATTCCTTTTATGTAATAGAAGAAGAAGAAGAAGTCCATTCTTCCTTGTCTCAATATGTGTGTGCTTCTCTTTGAGTACAAGAGTGTGTGAGTGAGCTCTCTTACTTATTTCCTTCCTCCTAACATGAAGAAACTAGAGTGATAACATGCCTTGCATCCATTTTCCATGGAATTTTATTAGATCCAAGCTCATAGTTGGAAAGAATGGATAAATCATTGCAAATATTTCCTTTTGAAA